>CM068363.1:5273320-5318320 GCA_034769755.1 Odontamblyopus lacepedii
AGAGTCTTTGGCCACAGAAACAAAGAGACAGAGTCAACAGTCACCTCCAGTCTCTCTCTAAAACCTGCAAATCAGCATAGAAATCTATAAGGGACTCAGACTTGAACTTTAACAGCCACATCAAATCAAAAACATCTGCACTTTTTACCATCTAAAAAACAGCAGAAATCAAAGCTCTACTGTCTGAAGCAGACGTGGAGAGACTTCTACATGCGTTTGTCTCCAGTAGGTCAGATCCTCTAACAGCCTCTCACTGGCCTCTCCAAATGAGCTGTGAGAGCTGCAGAACATCCAGAACATCCACAACATCTGGATGACTCAGCACAGTTCTGTTTATCTGCAGATGACTGAAGGGTTTTCATTTCTCACTCCACACTCTTCTCTTCTCTCTAATTCTCTGTAATTTAAAATTTTATGCTGATTATTTATGTTTTGATTTGCTTGTATTGTGATTTTAATGTATTTCTTATTCTGTAAAACACTTTGAATTACTTTGTGTACAAACTGTGCTATACAAATAAACTCGCCTTGCCACATTTAAAGGTGCACTATGCAACATTTCTCTATGTTCTATTAGGCCAAATAAGGGTTTTTCAGTGCAATAAAAACTACCAAAATGAAAAAAAATGAAACAAAAACATGCTTTATTTTAATGTTATTTTTGGCTGAAAGACTGCATACTGTTGCTTTAAAGATGCACTATGTAACTTTTTGGTTGGGGGTCTGTCATCTGCTTGTTTCTATGGAGATGTCACTGCTCTGCCTGAAATGTTCCCCAGTGTGACATTAAACAGATCTATCTTCCATTTATTAAACTACAGGTGGTTTAATAGCTCAACAAGACCTAGAAAAACACATTCTGACTGTGAGCAGGGTTGCCTCTCCACAGATCTGACCTGTAACTTGGTCTGGAAAAGCATTTAACAGACCCTCCACCAAGAAAGTCACACATTTCACACATGCACATATGTCTAACTTCTCCGGCTCCTCCTCACTTCTGCCCCCGGACCAGCCCCTCCATATCACCTCACGTCTAATGAACCTTAAGAACTGTACATCCATCCACACAGTGCACAAACTGTACTCTGAGCAAATGAGTTTAATTAAAGAGTAGCGATGCATGAGATGAGATGAGGCGCCAAAGATCACCCAAACGAGAAGAACAACAGAGCGGGAGGGAGGAAAGAGAGAGGTACGGAGGGGGGTCTCACCGGGCTCTCCACAGTACCGGGGGGTCCTTGTCTGCACACACTTCAGGTAAGTCTGACCGAGTGTCTAATTAAAAGTGTCAAACTAAATATGGACAACAGAGGAAGTGCAGCTGTGAACTAATAATATTATTTTAGGTGACTTTGCCCAAAATACAAGAAGCAACTCAAAGAGGACAGACTGGTGTAAAATCATAAAAGTTAAGCGTTTTTACTGTAGAACTCTTCTGTGAAATAACAAACACTATTTTCCTGGTGGAGGTTCCTGCACTTGCTGGCCTACAGGGGGATGTTATGGCTTTGTCTAAAATGTTCCACAGAATGTTGTTAAACTTACAGAAACAAGCAGTGTGCACCACTAGACCAAATTACAGGTCAGATTTGTGGAGGGAAGTTCCTGCTCACAGTAAGAATGCATGTTTTTCAAGGCATTTTAGAGCAATAATTGGATAAAATCAAGTTAGGCTGCCCTACAATGGAACGTTCCAGTTATTGGAGATATCTTAGGACTGTAGACTGTATGTGATGCACTCGGACACTTCATCCAAAACAATCCGCCGATCAGAGAGTGAAGACTGGAATGGATTTGAGGAGGTTTAATGCTCTTGTATTTTTCTGTCTGATTATCTATCCTTTCATCTGTCTGTTTATCATAGATACAGGAGGGCTAAAGATGGGCTAAAGGTAATGAACTGAAGCTACAGCAGTTAGGCTAGCAGTACCAGTGTTACCATGGAACTCTCAAGGACCCCTGGGCTGCCTATGCACGCCTGAACTAAATAAACCATTACTGAATGAGCAGTTATACTGGAGAATTTACAACACCAATCAAAACAGTATCATAGAGGCAAGCAAGTGGCAGATCCATACAAAAAAGTGACGCAGTGTACCTTTAAACAGGATAAAATGACAATTAATGGAAGAAACGGTGAATAAAAAGGAACTCAGACTGAAAGCATTTGTTTTTCTGAGAGTTCACACTGTAAATGTTCTGAGCACCTGAGTCTCAAATGCAGAACAGTGAGGCTCCAACGTGATCGTCTTCCACTTAGTTTTGAAAGTATATTTCTTGTTCATTTTTTTCCATAAGCTTTCTGGCAAAAAAAGTTTGAAAGCTTAGTAACAATCACCTATGTCTTATGTAAAGAAATCTGTTCCTGGAAATAAACACACAACAAACTTTGTTATCTACTGTATCTCTGTATAAGGGAGATAATGTATAAGCACACTCTCCCCTTTAGTCCACTAGAGCCCTCCCCCCACTCTCCCCTTTAGGCCACCAGACCCCTCCCTCCACTCTCCCCTTTAGCCCACCAGACCCCTCCCTCCACTCTCCCCTTTAGCCCACCAGACCCCTCCCTCCACTCTACCCTTTAGTCCTCCAGACCGCTCCCCGACTCTCCCCTTTAGTCCTCCAGACCCCTCCCCCACTCTCCCCTTTAGTCCTCCAGACCCCTCCTCCCCACTCTCCCCTTTAGTCCTCCAGACCCCTCCCCCACTCTCCCCTTTAGTCCTCCAGACCCCTCCTCCCCACTCTCCCCTTTAGTCCTCCAGACCCCTCCCAAAACTCTCCCCTTTAGTCCACCAGATCCCTCCTCCCCACTCTCCTCTTTAGTCCTCCAGATCCCTCCTCCCACTCTCCCCTTTAGTCCTCCAGACCCCTCCCCCCACTCTCCCCTTTAGTCCTCCAGACCCCTGCCCAGTTTAGCCCCTATATTTGAAATGTGATTTAACCTCTTTTTTTTTACATTTTGCTAAGTTTCAAATGTGCTTTTTGGACTTAAAATAACAGATATGGATATTAATTTCACCATGTGTGTTTTTGGAGAAGTATGTGTGGAAAATGAATGGCAAAGTTATTTCCTGAACCAGAGTGGACTTGGAGGTGGGCAGGACTTTTGAGACATGTATGAGTCACTTGAAACACAAATTTGAAGAGAGTTCATTATGACATGGTTAAAACTTTGTCAAAGTCAATAATGCAATCTCACAACTTTTTCATGAGCTGTAATCCTGCTGCATAACCATAGACTGTATATAGAAATGGACTTCACACACCGTGTCCCAAATTGGAAGTTCACATGCGACTCTTCTGGCTCCTTCTGACTCTGGCTCACATTGACACTGGAATATTGTAACTGCTGCTGTGAGCCTCTGCATTTTGGTCTTAACCCCTGAAGAGCTAAGGGCAATGTATAAAACATGTATAAACAACTTTTTGGACATAAAAAAAATGCTTAATTTAGGGCCTTGCAAAAATGCAAAATATCAAGTAAATAAATAAACTAACAATATCCTTATTGCCCTAAAAACAACAAAAAAAGTGCAATGGCCCCTTACTTTTCTGGTTCCAGTCATGGAAACAGCTCCTGTAAAGTCCAGTGCCAGAGCCACAGCACTTCTGCATTTCCCTGGCGTTTATTACATTTGGATTTGGACATTTGGACTGAAATAAACCTTTAAATAAAAATAGCAAGTGATGCGCAATTACGCACACCAAGATGCAGAATTTGCCGAGAATTTACTTCACTTAGAGGAGCTTTTTCAATTGTTCTAAACATACACACTCGAGAGGAGTCGACCATCTTGACTCACTTCACTCTTTGGCAAAGTTTGGACCGATCAAAATGGATGGAGCGCATGAGTTTGGCAGAAAACAAAATTCCTATTGGACACTTGTTTTGCACACGTCATCACACAGTGTGAGTGTGACATAGGATAAAGCCGCAGAAATGTACGGAAATCTCTATGTCTGCACTTTCAGAGGGAAAAAAAGTAAGTTTCTATCTTTTACAGTTAGAAAGTTATGCGTGGTTATAGAAAACATATTCCACAGTATCGTATATGGTACAGTAGGTCTTCGAGGGTTAAAATGTTTGTGTTAACATGCTCTACATGATCCTGATGTTTTTATTTTGTGATTTTGTCCATTAAAAAATCCTGTTCGTACTATAGACCAGACCTGGGCATTGTCCAGCTCCCGGGCCACATACAGCCCTTTGGTTGACTTTGACTGTCCCGTTTAAGCTCATTTGGAATGACAAAATAAACATATTTTATAATTTTACCTCATGCATGGACTAAAACTGCATTGATTTTATTTTAGGTGTTTTTTAATGACTTTTTGATGAGCCTGGTGCTGAACGCTCTGGGTGACATTACATTCACTTAGTCCGCTTCTTTATATAGTCTATGCACACAACGCCAATCTGTGGTTACACTAGACCAGGGATTCCTCCTCTGTACCCTTATTTTACAGTGTACAGAAAGCAGAGCAATCTCACACACTATTGGGGCAGCCTATTGTATTTGGAAGCATTCCTAATTCCCTGCCTGGAGACAATGGAACGGGAAGGCCCACTTGCCCCATTGTTCAGCTGCTTATCTGAGAGGCTCCCCTCAGCTCGTAAACTGCACCAGGATCAGACTGCAGCTTTATGGAAGGAGGATACTGTGAAAGTCAGACTGCCTCATAATGTACAGCACAAATATGAATAAATGGACAGATATGTGTAAAAGAGGCTGCAGGTTCAATTCCGAGACAGTGTGGGCCTTATCTGCTTATGCTTATTGTGAATGTGTGGACTTGCTCTGGTTTTGCACTACTGATACTCCACAGATGATGTCATCAACATTCTCTGGTGCTGTGATTCAAACTAGAGGCTCTGCTCTGTCTTAGACATTTAAGACTTTAATTTGAGCTTTATTTTAATGCAATCTCACCAGAAAGAGCTGACTAGTCACTCTCACCCTTTAGTTGTTGTATTGAACATAAGCTCCAGAAAATATGTTTAAATCGTTTTTTTTTTTCTGAGTTTGCAGACCATTTAAAAACATATTTGGCAGGTTTTGCTCATGTGTGCACTGTATCTGCACCATAAAGAAACATGTAGAAGACCCCCAGTGTGATGTCACTGTGTAGTATCAAGAGGCTAATGCTTCAGTTAGATTGTGCCACTAGTATTGAATCATGGCTCCACGGCAGAAGACTCATTTCTGTACTTGACCTATCGACATACCGGTCACATGTAATAGACTCTGAGAGATCTTCGAACAGCTGATAAATATACCTAAGTGTCTGAAACTTCCCTTCTGTGTGATAATACTGTCAAAGTAAATATTCATTAAAGGTCCCAAAAGCCTCTACACCTGCCCTGACTGTCCACACTGACATTATTTGGCAAATGACATAACATTTGCAAACCATTTTTATGTGTATAAAACACAAAGATGAGAGGGTAAACACTCACAGTGTTCTGTAGACACAATATTCAGACCACGATTTCATTGTGAAAGTGATACCACAAATGTGACATAGGCTGGCATAAACCCACTATATAGATTGAGATATTGTGCCTAATTTTGGCCAATTTGCAGTGGTCTAAACACCATAGACTGTAGATTCTTCTGGCTCCTACGGACTTACATTAAAATATTGTGCTGGCTCTCTCTGTAACTGCTGATGTGAGCCTCGTTATTTTAGTCTTAAAATGTTCATATTAACCTGCTCTACACAATCCTGGTGGGTTTTTATTCACTATTTTGTCCATCAAAAAGACCCTATTCATAACATAGAGCCTGGCTCCAGATTGGCTCCTGTAGCCGTGGCATTGTGAGCTTCATTTGTGTGCAGCCTGATGCTGTGGGTAATGTGACGCTCACTTTGTCCACTTCTTCAGACAGTCTATGATTCTGAGCGTCCTAATTATTCACCGCAATGACTATATACACACTTTTCACAGCTCTCAGTTTACCGTCATGGTAAAGCCAATAACTAGCATGCTAATGCAAAGTTCCTGATTGTCATACGCAACCTTATGTAGTTTTGTGTAAAATTAAAGTTTTTATAATAACAATATGCAATAGGACATAATCCCATACTCCCTTAAAATAAAGAGTTTATGATCAAATGTACAGAACCAGAAATTAATACATCCAATCTGTAGTGCACAGGATATGGTCTCATATACAGTAATCCTGGAGGAAAGTTGGCTCCCGCTGCCCTAATATGGCCCTCTCCTCTCTCCCTCACCTCCCCTCTCCCACTCCTCTCCACATGTCTTCATCCATTGCTGTCTCGTATCTCTATTATGGCTCCTCGGAGGGTACGGAAGCGCGTGATGAAACCAGGGGTACAGCCATTCATTTTGAGCCCGGCTAAGTTAGCATTATCCGGGGGAGCGAGGTATGAGAGGAGAGCCTGGGATTGCTTGCGTGGATGATTTACTGTACAAGCGCTTCATATAGCAGAATACAATATAGTTGCACTATAAAGGACGGGGGTTTCAAGACTCCTGTCTGACACGTTAAGAATTTGCGGTTTAACTGTCAGACTACAGTCTACAGTCAGACTACTTTGTTGACCCGGTTTAGGGTTAAAGGAGGGATATTACACAAAATCAACTTTTTAGAGATCTTTACCGTTATAACACTATTCCCTCGTCAAAAACATGTCTGAATTGCTTCATATGCCATCCATGCATGTTTGAGTAATCTAGCGATCTCTCCCAGGCCCTATTTGAACCCTCCATGCAGTTAGCAATAGGATTCTGTCCAATGCTCTGCCCACAAGCTTACACAATAATTCTCCATAAATATACTAAAGAATAATACAAAGCAATACACTACAAGATGTGTGTAAAATTCAGTTTGTCAACTGAACAAAAGTTTATTTGGTCAAATATATTTTGCAGCTCATCCAAGTTGCTACTTCAGTTCTGGGGCCACATGTCGATTCAGTTCAATTCAGTTTTATTTATATAGAAGTTAATCACAACAAGAGTTGCCCCAATGGGCTTCACAGTGAATAAAGACACATTTAGTTCGCTTAAGCACTAAGCATTGCTTATGTGCTCTTTACATCAACTGCAAGGTTTATGAAACTCCTACTAAGGGCAGCGCTTTGCTCATTGTAAGCTCTACGCAAAGTCTGGAGACACAAGGAGAAAGTGACACTCATGGAGAGGAGCAGAAGTGAAGAGAGTTTGAGGAAGTGTTTGAATCATCAGAAAATTCACGTATATAAAATTATTACATTCAGATTTGTGCATTTAAGAGAAGGGCTGTTTTTTTCATAAATTATTCTCTACAATATTACATATTTGAGATCACACACTTGTGCATGTGGGCATGCACTTTCCTGGTGCAGCATTGGGTCTCCCACAGTCCCCCACTGCCATACACTTCTATAGAACACAGTCTCAGGCTATGACTCAACAGAGAGGATGAAATAATGACTGGACCTGAGAGAAAACACTTACCTTGGATGGAACACAGGAGCGAGCCTTTGCTTTAAAGAAACACTGGGACTAAACACAGCTCCAACACTTTTCACAGCTCCAACACCGAGCGCCAGAGTGACCCGAGTCTGCACACGACACAAAGCCGACTGGCCGAACCTGACCCCAACCCAAAATATGCCTTACATGTTTGTGTAATGGGGAGCTCAAATGAGAGCTGCTTTCTGACAGTATAAAGATGTCTGTGCCATTCCCAACCCAGGCCCACACTCACAGAGGTCAGACCCAGGTCCACACTCACAGAGGTCAGACCCAGATCCACACTCACAGAGGTCAGACCCAGACCCACACTCACAGAGGTCAGACCCAGACCCACACTCACAGAGGTCAGACCCAGATCCACACTCACAGAGGTCAGACCCAGACCCACACTCAGAGGTCAGACCCAGGCCCACACTCACAGAGGTCAGACCCAGATCCACACTCACAAAGGTCAGACCCAGATCCACACTCACAGAGGTCAGACCCAGCCCCACACTCACAGAGGTCAGACCCAGATCCACACTCACAGAGGTCAGACCCAGCCCCACACTCACAGAGGTCAGACCCAGATCCACACTCACAGAGGTCAGACCCAGACCCACACTCACAGAGGTCAGACCCAGCCCCACACTCACAGAGGTCAGACCCAGGCCCACACTCACAGAGGTCAGACCCAGATCCACACTCACAGAGGTCAGACCCAGCCCCACACTCACAGAGGTCAGACCCAGATCCACACTCACAGAGGTCAGACCCAGATCCACACTCACAGAGGTCAGACCCAGCCCCACACTCACAAAGGTCAGACCCAGGCCCACACTCACAGAGGTCAGACCCAGACCCACACTCACAGAGGTCAGACCCAGATTCACACTCACAGAGGTCAGACCCAGATCCACACTCACAGAGGTCAGACCCAGACCCACACTCACAGAGGTCAGACCTAGGCCCACACTCACAGGTGAGCAGAGTTTGAATGTTCTGTGTGGACTTTTATTGGCAGAATAACAGTGCCTGACATGTCTGATGTGTCATATGCCAAATCTGTGTTCTACCTGTTGAAGCACTTGACATATCTTTTCCTCACTCCTTTAGCTCTCTCAGGAAGGGCATCTGAATCTCTTGCACATGCTGCTAGCCCCTCCTTTGACCATTCAGACCATTGTGTGCACGTATCTACTCGTATGTTAATTAATTAATCATTAATTAATCACTGCATTTATATAGCGCCTTTCATGACACCCAAAGCACTTTACAGTTCATTCTTCATTCACTTCACACTCAGTGGTGGAAGATACTATTGTAGCCACAGTTGCCCTGGGACAGACTGATGGAAGTGAGGCTCCAATCTCACCATCGGCCCCTCCGACCACCACCAACACACACACACCACTTTCATACTAGACAATGTGGGTGAAGTGTCTTGCTTTAGGACACAATGGCAGTTTTTGTGACTGGCGCCCCAATGTATGTGTGCATAAACAGAGCCAGTCACACACAGGCAGACTTAAAAATCTAGAGATAAAACTCTTGAAACACAGTGAGAAAACTATTTGGCTTTACCTGCAAAGATTAAATTAAGAGATGAGTCATTGTTGTCACTTTTAGTTTTGTATTTCTTTGTAAAACCGTGTTTAAAGCCTTTGGCGTGACAGCGTGGCACTGCGTGGACCATCCCCCTCCCTCTGTCCTGCGGGTCTCGGTCAAACCCACTGATTATCAGCTCATTTTTAGGAAAATCTCATTCAGGAGTTACTTTACATGCTCCTTTTATGGTGAGGTGGAGGTGTGGAGAGGGCTTGGCGTGATGTGGGTTTACGTGTGCAGATTCTAGCTGCAGGTGGGTCTATAAAGCACAGACTGTGTGGCTGTGTGCGCACGGAGAATTTTCTAAATATGGAGTGGCCACTAGGAGTAAGCACTAGCTCAGGACAACTCCTACACAGTTCTTTATAAATGATGACTGAGTGCCCTGAAACGCCCTGAGTGTGGGGTCATATTAGCATAACCATGCAGCACCATAATGGAGCTTTCACACCTGTGCCTGACCTGGGCTACACCTTATGTTTTCTTCATTTGTTTTGATTCAGGTCTGGGGATGGAGTCATAAACAGGAGACAGATGGGATCTGAGTCCTCCATTTCACTCCTCTTTAATGCCCCTCTCAAACCAGTTCTTCTCTCTGGATAATATCTGTACATCACTATCTTCAAATGACGTTTGAGAAACATTTCAAATGGGCAATTTCTCTGGGCAATTTCAATAAGCCTAGCTAACAAACAGAAACTATAAACAAGTAAGGTATTAGTTTCAGAGTAATTTCATAGTAGCCAGCTCCTCCCTTTGCAGGCAGATATAAGGCAGTGTCCTCCAGCATTCTGACCAGAACTAAAGAAGCAGCTTGGATGAGCTGCTAAACAAATTCAACCAAATAAACTTTTGTCCAGTTGACAAATTGAACTCCTCCTTTTGCCAATACACTACAACTTCACAAACCTGATGCAATGTGCAGTAGTAGTGCTTTGAAGGTCTTTCAGGATCAATAAAGTGTCTATCTAGTTTCATTAGTGGGATGCACGCTGATTGTGTTGTGATTGCACAATTTTCAGCATGAATCAACAAAAGTGAAATGATTTAAATTCAGAGAGTGATCCCATTATTCAACCCCAAAGATGTGATCAAGGTCTGTAGAAAGGATTTAAAGACAGAAAATTCATCTAGCAAGATTATGGAGCTAATTCCTAAAGACTAATGATAAAGTTCAGTGTTTGTAGATTTCGTTCAAAAACAGTGAATGTCCCAAAGAGTTACAGCCACGCACCCATCAGTGATAGTTTTTCAGATTCAATAGATGATGTCATACTCAGATGGGGTCAAGAGACAGATTTCCCAATGGGCTCTATTCACGCTTATGTCACAAAACCGGAAGACGTTTGGAAACCTGCGGATGAAGACTTCTTTTGAGTTCCATCGGCGGCATTCATAACTGACAAAATCTGGGAAAACTGAGAAAATTTCCTGGTTTTCTTCATTTAGATGTCATTGTATTCTGTCTTTATACTTTTATAAATTGCCTGTTCATTTGTATATTATAATTTGTCTAACCTAATAAAAAAAAAAGATTGATGATTTGAAGATATGAAGCTTTGGCAGGTTGTGAAGATGCTGCTGCTGAATCAATGGTTTTATCACATGCCCAGTTTCAGTATCTACACCGGAACTCGTCATCCGCATGTTTCCAAACATCTTCCGGTAAATGTGAATAGAGCCTATTGCTTACGCCAAACGGTAAAATCACAAATGTTGAACCTGATCATTTCTGTTACTGACTAGACCCAAGAACTCACTGTATTACAACAACAACAAAAAACTGCATTTTAACACTTCTTTTTAGCTGCCGCCATGTGTATGACCTATTACTGGCCTGTGGATGTGGACCCAGCAGCTGATGTCATCAACATTCCCTGAGGGTGTGATGCTAAATGGATGCCAGAAAGAACGGATTTCGGAACTGCAACGTGTGAGCTGATGTGTGCTTTGTGCTGATTTATTTTATACAGTCACAAATTAACTAACGTTAGCCAACAGTTTTATCGGTTAGTCACTCTCACCTTCTGTTGAAAATATCCTAAAAAGGACTATGAAAGCTCATATGAACGTAGTATGAACAGGTAGGGTGATTTTCAAAATTTAAAACTGGGACACATCCAGATTGAGATGGGTGGTATAAATAAAATTGTGTAAAGAGTATGTAACATTGTGCATTTTTGTGTCAGTCATAATAATAATGGATCAGTAGTTTTATTTAGCACTTTTCTGGACACTCAAAGACACTTTACAGAGCATTCTTCATTCACTGGTGGTGTAAACTATCATTGTAGCCACAGCTGCCCTGGGGCAGACTGACATAAATGAGGCTCCAATCTGCACCATCAGCCACCATCACTCATGCACACACCACTTTTCATACTAGGCAATGTGGGTGAAGTGTCTTGCCTAAGGACGCAAAAACATTTTTTGCGACTCGCCCCCCTGTGGCACCTGATTTTCCCAGCAGTCTCCCATCCAAGTACTAACCAGGGCCAGCCTTGCTGATCTTCTGAGATCTGACAGGATCAGGCTTTAACAAGCCGGTACGGGCATGAATCTGAGGGGACTTCTATCACTGCAGTTTTTTTTTTTTTTTTTTGCTTTATGATCACTTGCAAACAAAGTTTTCTGTATTTTGGCTAAACAAATGACAATTTATGCTCCTCTTCACTGTTGGCAGGGATTGGATGAGTCAGTAGTCCTGGTTTAGGGCATAGTTTGTCCTGGTTTAGATAAAATTGGTCAAAAATAGGGACAACTGGGACATTTCTTGTATAAAACTGGGACAAATCACTGGTTCAGAGGTAGAACTTTTAGTTACCGATCTCCTGTTTTATGGAATCAGCTTCCACCTCATGTCAGAGAGGCAGACAGTCTCTACATTTAAGGTTAGGCTTAAAACATTCTTCTATGAGAAAGCTTATGGCCAGGTTAGCTAGGAGCAGGGTTAACTCCACAGCTGAAGTCAGGCTGCTCTAGGAGTTAGATGCTCGGGGAAGTATGGTGCCCTGAGCCTCTGTCCTCTTATTCAAACTACTCTCTCTCCTTCATCTCTGTCCCATAACCTCATGTTTTTCACAGACAAATCAGTTCACTGCTGTTCACCAGTGTCTCTCTCTTTTTCTCTTCCGCTCCCCTTGGGGAGTGGAGCTGTTTCAGATGTTTCAGATGTCCTCCCATGAGCAGACGCTGAACAGACCTTAGCTCTGCCCCTCTCCACTCATCTGGATCGTGCCTACCTGCCTGGATGGAGCCCTCATCTGTCTGGTTGAAGCCCTGAACTCAAATGAGCCGATGGCCAGTCCCCCACATGTCTGCCTGTCCATCTAAACCTCTGCTCTTTATAAACTGACTAGTTTCCTCAAAGCTCTCAGGTCTGAAGGTGCCACATGGCGACAGCAACAGTGTCTGCAGAGAATTTTCCCATAATGCACCCGGCGGTGGGTTTTTTGCTCTCTGGCACCAATGCTGGCGTTGTTTCTCGAGAGACTGAAGATGGGAGAATGCTTTTGCTGATGTCTATGTCAGACTATGTGTCCATGTTTATTCACTGTGAAGCCCATTGGGGCAACTCTTGTTGTGATTTTATGACTATAGAAATAAAATTTAATTTAATTTAATTGGTTTTGGCTTAAATCTGCTGGGACAGGGGACACAGGGCTCAAAACTGGGACTGTCCTGGGTAAATAGGGACGTCTGGTCACCCTAGTCACAGGCTCCAGTGTGCTGTTTAAATCCACTGCTAAACATTCCTCCATAGACATACATGAAGAACACCCCCAGCATGATGTTACTGCAAAGCATCAATAGTCCAACCCTAACCTTGCCTCCATCTGAAATTATGACATCAAAATGTAGAACGTGAACACCACCTATATGCACTGACAGTATCTTTTCATTCGCAGATATACTGAATATATTCCCAATCTGACACATCTTAAATGGGCCAAAACTCAAAATGAACTCCACCATTGTAAGCCCACATATCCCTCTCTCCTTTTTACTACCCCCTGTCACCGTGGAGACTGTGATGGAAGCTGGTAGTGCACTTTGAGTTTCTGGCAGCAGCAGTCTGTATGCATCCAGAGTAACACTGTGAGAGAACAGGCTGTGTCAGAGCAGGGGCACGCTCTCTACATCATAGTGACAGTAGACATTACCTCCTCCTCTCTACAGGCCTGAGAGCAGAAAGCATGGCTGCATACAAAATCGCTGTACTCGAATTCTTGAAGACTCAACTCCCACACTGGTTGTCAAAGCAGACCTATTCTGCAAAATAGTCTTTTCAGAGCTTTTAACCATGTTACCGTTGTTTCTCTTCTCATTTACTCATCCACAGTTGTACTTGGGATGATTTCTTCATGTTTGAGTAATATTTCATTGTTTATTTTCAAGACACCATATTGAGATCAACCCGTATTTACCACCACTAGTACATGCCCACTTGGTGAAGCACATAGATATTTGGCAAAAAAAAGCCTTCGCCAGAGAATTTTACTTGCTTTGGACCTTGAAGCAAGGAAAAAAAACAAAAAAAAAAAAACAAAAAACGCCATAAAAAGAAATTAATTAATTAATTATTTTTTAAAAAAAAGTTTATTAACATCAGCCATCTGTGCTATGTATTTTCTCACAATTTTGCCATTTCTTGCATTTGCACCACTATAAGAACTTTGGTGTGCCTTTTCTGTTTCATTTGATGCACATAGAATTGGCAGTGTTTCGTAGTCATTTTAGTACAAATGAAAAAAAGTCTGCAACTCACTAATGTGATCTGCAGCTGTCCATCGGAGGCTTTTTATTGTGATGACATTTACACGGTGTCAGCTCCCATTGGGCTCCACAGTTTTCTAGCACAGACTTGTTTCTTTTATGGAATCGTTTTGTATCCAAATCCGCTTTATTTATATATTACATTTTACAAACAAAGCAGTTCCCAAAGTGAAGACAACAAAAAGGTAAATTGCTAAATTTTGATCATGCCAATCATAAAAAAAATAAAACAGTAAAAATAAAGTAAAAGCAAAACCATAAAAAATCATAAAATAGCAGTAAATAAGTAAAGTTACTTGTTATACAGTTAAAATAAGTTGTATTTATTTTAAGTACAACTTTTTGCACTTAAAATAAGAAATACAGTCAAATGTTGCTTGAATTAACAAAAAAACACGTATTCCACTGGCAGATAATTTCACTTGTGAAGATGAATCTACTCAAATAATGTTCTTAATTTAAGTCATCTTAACTTACCTCAATATTGTTTTTTCCAGTGCATGAGCTGGAGCTGGACCTGGCCTTATATAAATATTGTGAATTAAAATGTCCAAATTAACATAATGATCCACAGGTACCAAAGATTCTAACAATTTGGCAGACATAAGCACAATAAGGGCACTGCATGTGATTTTTACTGTCTTAAAAACGTGAAAAACTCGTTTAGGTGTTGCACCAAGTTACATTTCAGAACATTTAACCCTGTAGGAGACCTCTCACAGCCTTAGATCCTCCCCAGGTCCCTGTGGCTGTTCTTCTTCAGCCTTAGATCCTCAGGCAGGTCACTGTGGCAATTTGGCAGACATAAGCACAATAAGGGCACTGCATGTGATTTTTACTGTCTTAAAAACGTGAACTATTACACAATAGTTTGCAGTGGTCCAAAGTTATTCCTCACTTTCATCACAGCCACAGCTGCCACACCACATTCATACTAGGCAATGTGGGTAAAGTGTCTTGCCTACAGACAGTTTTTTGCCTCTACTGCTCCACTGGGTCACCTTGATTTCCCAGCAGTCTCGCATCCAAGCACTAACAAGACCTGGGACTGCTTAGCTCCGGAGCTCAGGCTTTGAGCAGGAGATTTGGCCTGCTAAAATAGGACATAGTACTGAATGAGGACTATTCAACAGAGTGAGAAAAATGCGGAAATCAGATGATGTTGAAAAACAGGAAACTCCACTAGGCCAAGTTAGTGGTCAGATCTGTGGAGAGGCGAGCCCCTTCACAGCAAGAACGCCTGTTTTTTATGCCATAGGGACACGCAAGTGGCAGACCCCCATCAGTTTATACGTATAGTACACATTTAATACAGCACATTTTACTGACTCTATGAATGTATGTATGTTTAAGGTGCACTATGTAACTGTCCTAGAGCAGGGAACATCACCTGATTGCCTCCAGGGTGATGACTTTGCTCTAGAATGTTCCATAGTCTGATAATACAGTTGTTTATTTTGTATTTATTTAATTACAGTAATTAAAATGACTCAAAACTCCCTTGAAAGCAGGGTAATAACTCACCAAGATGAGTAGAGTTTCATAGTGCACATTTAAAATGCCATTTAGGACCCAGTACCTAACAGAAATTGTTTGGATATGAATTAATGTTTAAATGCCTGCACCACACTACTATTAAAAGTTCTGTATTAAACAAAATGGACTCTTGTGAGATTTTAGCCATGTTACAATGTTGTTACCTCTTCAAAAACATACCTGGAGTTGTGTTTTGTTTCATTCCACACAATAAGTAAAATCAAACATATCCTCTTCTGCCCTGATCTTGAAAAAGTCATCCACATGCTCATCTTGTCCCATCTAGACTATTGCAACTCCCTCCTCTTCTGCCTTGACTCCAAATCCATCTCCTGCCTCTAACTGGTTCAGAACGCAGCAGCTCAGCTCCTCACTGCTTTGAACAGACATCAACACATTTCCCCTGTTTTATCTTCCCTTCACTGGCTGCCTGTGTTTAAGATTTCACTGATCACTTTTAAAACTTGTTTAGGTCTTGCACCAAGTTACATTTCAGAACTTTTAACCTTGTAGGAGACCTCTCACAGCCTTACATCCTCCCCAGGTCCCTGTGGCTGTTCCTCTTCAGCCTTAGATCCTCAGGCAGGTCCCTGTGGCTGTTCCTCTTCAGCCTTAGATCCTCAGGCAGGTCCCTGCGGCTGTTCCTCTTCAGCCTTAGATCCTCAGGTAGGTCCCTGTGGCTGTTCCTCTTCAGCCTTAGATCCTCAGGCAGGTCCCTGTGGCTGGTCTTAGCCTTAGATCCTCAGGCAGGTCCCTGTGGCTGTTCCTCTTCAGCCTTAGATTCTCAGGCAGGTCCCTGTGGCTGGTCTTAGCCTTAGATCCTCAGGCAGGTCCCTGTGGCTGTTCTTCTTCAGTCTTAGATCCTCAACAGGTCCCTGTGGCTGTTCTTCTTCAGCCTTAGATCCTCAGGCAGGTCCCTGTGGCTGTTCTTCTTCAGCCTTAGATCCTCAGCAGGTCCCTGTGGCTGTTCTTCTTCAGCCTTAGATCCTCAGCAGGTCCCTGTGGCTGTTCTTCTTCAGCCTTGGATCCTCAGCAGGTCCCTGTGGCTGTTCTTCTTCAGCCTTAGATCCTCAGCAGGTCCCTGTGGCTGTTCTTCTTCAGCCTTAGATCCTCAGGCAGGTCCCTGTGGCTGTTCTTCTTCAGCCTTAGATCCTCAGGCAGGTCCCTGTGGCTGTTCTTCTTCAGCCTTAGATCCTCAGCAGGTCCCTGTGGCTGTTCTTCTTCAGCCTTAGATCCTCAGGCAGGTCCCTGTGGCTGTTCTTCTTCAGTCTTAGACCCTCAGGCAGGTCCCTGTGGCTGTTCTTCTTCAGCCTTAGATCCTCAGGCAGGTCCCTGTGGCTGTTCCTCTTCAGCCCTGTCACAGGGACCTGCCCTGAGGAGACAAGGCTTACACCATCAAAATCGTCTTTTAAATCACTTTTTCAAAGCCATTTTTATCAGTTGGCTTTCGTTTAATTGGTTTTAGGTTGATTTTTTTTCTGTATTTATTTTTATTCTAAAATGTTTATTCTAAAATGTTATTCTTGTACAGCACTTTGAAAATCTTGTTTTTTAAGTGCTTTATAAGTAAAGATTCAATTATTATTATTATTATTATTATTATTATTATTATTATTATTATTATTATTATTATTATTATTATTATTGTTCACGCATGGTTGAGTAATCCTGCATTATTAGTCTGTCAACATTTCCAAAGCTCCAAATGCTCTGTTCCACATTGTGATGTCATGAATTGGAAGTTTTCATGTTACAGCAGCTATATTTTATCTTTATTTCAGCAGAGATGGGCAATTCCTGGCCTGATTCAAGTGAAGGTGTATGGAGTTTAAAAGCACAATGGAACACTTCCTGTATTACCACATGACATTAGTATTTTCTCAGCCTACATATGCAGGGTTTGTCAAGGTATGTTTTTGAGGACGAACCAACATAATACTGCAAAAAAATTCTAAATTTGATATAAACACTAAAATCTATCAGAAGATGTCATAAAAGTAGTGAAATGATCTGTCCATCCAGAAAGATCATTTTACTGGACAACTTAAAATAAACGGCCTCTAGACTAGAATGAAGCAGTCTCTGGTCTAGTAAATAGATAATAAATCTGAAAACAAGATGAAAAACCTGATAGAAGTTTTAAAATCTTTGCTATACAGATAAATTTGCAGTGTAACACAGGTCAGAAAATAATAATCGTATAATATGGGCCCTTTAAGATAGCGTTTCTCATCCATGCTTAAACTGCGTCCCCGCTCTCCCGTCCCCGTCCTCCTCCGTGTTCTGCAGCATTACCGTATTGACTGATGCTCTCACTCCCATCCAGGCTACAAGGGCATCGCTAACTGCCCTCTTTATGCTAATGCCCCGCGGCACGCTCCATAATGATAAGCTATCGGAGCAGGCGGGACAGGGAAGGACACGCCCCCCGGTCACGTGACTCCTCCCCCCACGCACGCGCCCCCCGGTCACGTGACTCCTCCCCCCACGCACGCTCCCCCCGCTCTCGACGTTCATTAGCGTGGTTATTAATGGGGTTTTGATTATAAAGGGGTTGCCGTATGGGCTAAGCGCACACAGAGATGGCGTATGTTCTGAATACATATTTACACAGAAGAAGCCGTTGCATATGTGCTGCAATTAGACCGGCTGATTCAATGCAACATTATCTCATTATCCCCGGACCTGTTAGCTGACTCTGCTAATGTATATATGTTTAAAGGTCCTATAGTACACCAAAAAAGACTAGTGTGAGCTTTCAGTCATGTTAGAATGCTGTTACCTCGTCAAAAACATACCTGGAGTTGTGTTTTCATTCACACAGGTTTGAGTAACTATTTGTCTACATCTCCAAAGCTCAAAAATGCTTTGTTACACCTTGTGATATCATGAAGCTGTAGTTTTCAAGTCAACAGCTCCTTTTTTAGTAGTAGAAGTTAACTTGGTCATTTTGCAGCACTACAAAACAAAGCAAAACATAGACTACAGCTCCATGGATCATGACCGAAAGGATTTAGGTTGAAGTAAAAGTATTTATAATGCCAAACCCTATTAAACAATGAGAGAATTCCAAGAATGAAAAGCAGCGTATGAACAGTAAGTTTACATTTACAGTTTCACTTGTGACTTACTGTATATAAATAAGAGACAAAATATAAATTTAAACAAACTGAACAAAAATTGAATGCACAATCCATTCATTCCAGAGCTGGACAAAATCACAGATACAAGTGGCCGAAATGAGTTTCCTTCAAAGTGTGGCCAGGCACTCCCTTAGAGATAGGGTGAGGAGCTCGGTCACACGGGAGGAGCTTGGAGTAGAGTTGCTGCTCCTCCATGTTGAGAGGAGCCAGTTGAGGTGGCTCGGGCATCTGGTCCGGATACCTCCTGGACGCATCCCTTAGGAGGTGTTCCAGGCATGTCCCACCGGAAGGAGGCCCCGGGGAAGACCCAGGACACACTGGAGGGACTATGTCTCTGGGCCTGGGAACACCTCGGTGTCCCCCCGGAGGAGCTGGATGAAGTGTCTGGGGTGAAGGAAGGTTGGGAGCCCCTGCTAAGCCTGCTGCCCCTGGCCCCAGATAAGCGGAAGAAGATGGATGGATTCTATTGAAGGTGTATGGAGTTTAAAAACACTGTGGAGCACATTCTGTATTATCACTTAAAAAGATGGAACAGAATGTTTTTTGTTTGAGAGAAATACTCTTCCTAAATCTGCAGGGTTTGTGTGATAAACATGTGAATAACACAAAACACAACTCCAGGTATGTTTGAAACTACATTATAACACAATATGAGCTCTTTAAAGCAACACTATGTAACATTTCTGGTGTAAGGAACATCACCTGCTTGTTTCCATGGAGATTAGATATCTTATTTCTTTTGCATTTATACAATTACAGATGTTTTAATTGTCATTAATCCCCATGTGCTCTTATATGTGATTGCTCTTATGTGTGATATGTGATCTGATATGTGATATGTAATATATGATTTATTACTGCTCAGACCATACAGTGCAAGTCTATAGCAGCTTTTAAATATCTGTTCTCTGTTCGGATTTGAACATGACATTAAACATAATGCTCTGAAAAGTCAATTATGATTGTAAAAATAAAAGAGGACAAACTATCTATTTTTTTCCTATTTTCTCTCTGTGCTGGAGTGTCCTCGCCTCCTCACAGATGAGAATAACATCTGGATAATTATGTCACCAGTGACCTCTCAGATGGCGGAGACATGTATAGGCAGCAGTATAAGCTTTATGGCCAGGCCAATAGGCTTGTCTGCAAATTCTCCATGTGCTTCAGTGATGTCAAAATTGCACTTTTCAAGTGTTTCTCCTTGCCCTTGTATACTGTGCATCTTTGGCACAACTACAAGAAAGAGTTTCCAGAGTTTGACAGTGGCCTATAATGACTCTGAGAATATTACTGAAAGTGCCGAGGTTTTGTAGTGCCAGTGAAATATCTGTAAACTGTGGTGTAAGACCCTGTGTTGTCACAATTAGATGTTGTATTTATTCATTTGTGTGTAGAGCCATGAATCTGAACAATCAAATCATTCAAGCTCTAGTGTGTCTGTGAGGAGCTCTGTCAGCTTCGCCTCTAAACTGTGGAGACACCGGCAGTCTTATACATTATAACATGCATTGTATTTTTTTTTTCTTTTTTTTTTTTTCTTATTTGTATTTACTTACTACTATGAACCAGATATTATGTGTTCTTAATAAAGATTGAATTGCATCGATTAGTACCTGATATTCAAGACTTCTGGCACCCTTGTAGCAGGAAACAGACCCATTATAATTCCTTGTATATCTCCACTCTCCCCTCTCCCGTTTGGTCCATAATTGAGTACCGCAGTTCCTCCATCCTTTCCAGACCTGTCCCTATCAGTCCCCCGCATCTCTCCTAGCTCCTAACTCCTTTCCTCTGTCCTATCTCCTCATCTCCTCCTCTGCATCTGCGCTTCCTCATTCCTTATCGCTCCATATCTCTCGCTCACAAAGATGTATTAGCGTAGCGACTAGCCCCTTTATTCTCGGCCCATTGTCTTCTCAGAGACTGCAGTGCTGTAGCTCCCATCGAGACAAATGGTAGAAGAATGGATGAGTTTGAGACCATAAAACATTGTACAAGATAAGTTATGACATGATACTGGCCAATGTTATCTCTCTGAAACCCAATATGGATGATTTTCTACCAATCCTAACAGTTTATCAGAGATAACCATACATACTGATACAACTGACCAGAGCCCCCGCACTACAAATTTAAATAAATGTCTGTAATATTTTCAAGATGCAAAAGATATAAAATCAGGTGCAATGTTTTTTGGAGTTTCAATAATATAATAAAATAGATACAGCATCATGGACTTACAGAACTGAAGCTGCTGATCTGTGCCATCGGCTAAAATTAGCTGCACTTGTTCAAGTGCAGATTTCTGTTGTAATATAGCCTGGTCTTGGGTCACCTGGAGCTTGCATGTTCTCCCAGTTTCCCCCCATCAACCAAAACATGCTAGCACCCCTACAAACCACCCTCTGTGGGCTCACCAGCAAGGACCACAACCCAGCCGGATAAAGCGGAAGAAAAGAAGATGGATGGACAGTTAACATATTAGGGCTAGGCTAATTCGTAAAATAACTAGACACTTGAACGAAATATAAAATAGAGTTGATAAATATAAAATGGAGTTTATACTCATTAATAATAATTAGGGCTGTCAAATGATTATTTTTTAAAATCATGATTAATCTCAGAAATTCCATAGTTAATTGTCATTAATCGCATATTGAATTGGATGTTTAAAACTGTGTTATTTTGCATTTCAAGACAGTTTAAAAGCCATAACGTAAAGCAATTCTATTTATTACTTGTTATTTTCTTTGACGTGTGATCATCCACAGGTCAGAAATGCTCGTTTGTCGGACCTGAGCCTCTTGGCTGGGACGCTCTGGTCGCTGCACCAGGGTGTTTAGCTCAGAGGTGTGTTTTCACACCACTAGTTTGATTATTTGGTCTGCACCAGGCAATAAAATTGTCATTATGTAGCCTATAGGCACCAGTGAGGTCCTTTCACACCGGCAAACAAACCAAAATTGGTCTGATTGACATTTCATCAATGTTTATCCATTATCCACCCATTTTGGGGTCAGCCCGACGTTCCCCGTACCTCTGTTCTAGATTTTTGTGCACAACTCACTGCACATGAGCCCGGAGCAGAAGCTCTGGGTTCGGGTAACAGTGATAAAGACTCGGAAGCTTCACTGTAGAGCACAGCCCCTCAGGAGAGGCCCGGGGCCCCTCAGGACAGGTCCAGGGATCTGGTCCTTGATCTTGTTATTCAACATTTACAGTAGAAGTGAAAAAGTGGCTGTGGAACAATCAGGCATGTGAACACTGAACAAAGCAGCTCCAGATGTTTCATTACATTCTATGTAAATATTATTGTAAATATATAATTGTTGATGTAAAACTGTAACTTTAGTATGCGTAAGATTCTTAACCTTTTACTGCTGAATGAAATAGGACTGAAATGTTGTATAATGGACAGCATGCGAGTGCAAATGTGTTAAAAATTTGAATCCAATGCTAAGGTATGAATGAGATGCTGTGTTTGTGAGAGTGTTTGTGTCAGTGCTGTGAAATACTGCTCTTATTGTTTAGCTTAAATGATGTATTATTTACTCCTGTAAATTAGGGACTGCAGGCGGAAACTAGCTATCTAGCTATAATCTGGTGCAGAACATCTCTGTTTTTTTAACTTAATGTATCTGTACATTGTCCCTTCAAATAAAGACTAAAACTAAACTAAACAACTGTTCCATCCTTCGAGTGTGTTGGTCAGATCGATCCAGAGGCTCTGTCCTCCATGTGCTGGTTCCAAGACCAGTGTGCACTGGACTGGGGCAGAGCGGTTCTGTCCTCTGCACGTTGGATCTGTGCGGCGAAAGTGGTAACGCGCTGTGGACTACAGGTCCGGGCTGTGGACTACAGGTCGGGGCTGCTCTGGTCCTCAGTGCTCGAGGATCATGGCTGGTTCTGCGGTGATGCAAAGCATATAGACAGTAGCGCGAACCCAATTTGGTTCATTATAATTTGTCCCTCCTTTGCGCATTTGGTTCTTCCCGGGGAAAGCACCAAACACTACTTCCCGCTCCAACTCATCTGAGCCCGACCTGAACCAGAGCTGATCATTGCGTTAGAAGAGACAAAAGGCTGGTGAACTTTAATCGCAACAAAAAAAAAAAATTGCGTTATGGATTGCATTAATCTAGTCGTGATTAACACGTTAATGTTGACAGCCCCAATAATAATAATAACTAATTAATAATAATAATAACTCTTTCTTTAGACCAAAAAATGTTACTTTCAACATTAATCATAGTACTTTTATACTTTTCTAATCCCATGTTGTCTTATATCTGTGTAATCCCATAGTAGGTTCCATAGTGGGCGTGTACTAGTCTATGTGCTCTTATACTTGTTCTGATACAGATCAAAAGATCATTCTAAAGCTCTTCAGGAAAGATTTCTGCCCTGCGACTTTTTTAGTATCGATACTTGCTCAAGTGGGTATTTAGTTTTGACAACACAGACATTTTAGTATCGATTAGTATTGATTTTCAATACTTTTCACAACCCTGAAAACAACGCCAAATATTGCCATTTGCATGATGTCTATGAATCCATATTTTAGTCTCAAATTCACACACTAGATTGGTAAACCTGCTCCTCTTTGTACATTACACACTCTGGGGATGATTGTGCACTTTCTCTGCTGTCCAAAGCAAAGTCACAGCACACACCACTTTCTGAGATTGTAGAAATAGTTCTCTGTAAACACCTCACAAATACAGTGCTCCACACGAGGAGCAGATAAATGCAGAGGGCAGTGAGTGATCTCTGTTCTGACCACAAGTGACAACAAGTCAATAGTCCAGCTCCTTGCTCCTGTCTGTGATAAACCAGAGCTGAAACTCCACAGAATGCGTTCTGAAAATACGGCTTTGGTTTATTTGATCACTTCTTCAAATGAAGTATGACAATAAGCTAACGCTTCACTTTCACTTTGCTGACTGAAAAAGCAGTTCCAAGCCTTGCATATGTCAAAAAAAAAATATTTTTTAAAACAGTGTTTATTTTTGGCTGGCCCTGGTATGTTCATATAAGCATGTAGTCATAATGAATATGATCTGATGGCAGAAATGGTTTAGAATGAGTCTAATGAAGATATATGGACTTAAATACTGTGCAAGCTTCTAATGGGCTGATACTGAAACATTTGGTGGATTGGATATCAGCTTCCAAATATCGATTTAGCTGATATCCTGGTTGGACATATAAAATGATGTCCAACCAAAGAGATGATTTAAATCAGGGGTCTCAAACTCAATTTACCTGGGGGCCGCTGGAGGCAGAGTCTGGGTGAGGGTGGGCCGCATAAGGAATTCCACACAAAAAAAGTTTTTTAAAAAGTCCTCAAATGTCATTAACAGTTTTAAAGATTTCTTCTGAACATGAAGTGTCCTGAACATGAATGGAACATTGAGTGAAAATCATGAACAGTTCTTCTGAACATGGCGTCTCTTGCCTACTCCTTGCTGCCAGAGATTTGACAGTGCTTCTTCTCACAAATCTGAACCACATTTGGCTTGAGAGAGGAAGCAGTTGAGACCCTCAGTATGGCTTGAAGATGATCATCAGTAAGTCTGGACCTGTACTTGGACTTATTGAAGTTCAAGGTGGAGAAGAACTTTTCACACAAATATGTGCTGCTAAAAAGGCACATGGTCCGCTTGAACATTCGGGAAAGCTCAGGGAAGTTGGGGGGCAATTCTCTCAAAAATTGCCCATGCTTGTCTGCTTTTCCACTGATCTCCCTGAACTTGGCTTTGAGGTCAGAGTTGCATTGCAGGTCAATGAGCTCCATTTGAAGCTTAGGAGGGGCATCTTGCACATCAAAGGTAAAGGGGTCCACAAAAATTTGAAAAGTGGCTCTGTGCGTCTTGAAGTCTGCAAATCTGAAACTGTCTGTGCTTGTCACCAACCTTTCTCTTCACTGCAGGCTTTGATGAAGACATGACTGGGGTATGACAAAATCTAATTGATTCCGCTTAGTGGCGCTCTTGTTTCACGTTTCAAACAAGTGTTTAGCTAGCTAATTGCGCACAGAGAACATCTTAACGCATAACGCTTTGTGACGGAGAGCGCCTTAACCGGGAGAGCGCTCCGTGCGCTCTGCCGCTCTCTCGAGCCAGAGCAAGAGGCGCCGGTCGGGGAATGTCAGGGCAGCTACAGGTGCTCCGTCACACGCTTCTATCTGTAACAGCAGCGTAGACGATAAACAGCCCGGTAACAGTCGCCGGTAGAAAGTACGATAGAAGGCAAGTGCTGTTGTTGCAAGCGTGAAGTGCACGAAGCTGGTGTAGCTTAGCCCAGCCCCGACCAGGGACGGCGCGCGGGAGCTGCTGATTGGCCCTTCGGAGGTCCACTTTCTCTGCGGGCCACACTAATATTATACTTTCATATTAAGGTGCGGGCCACAAAATATTGTACTGCGGGCCGCACTTGGCCCCCAGGCCGCGAGTCTGAGACCCCTGATTTAAATGGTAAATGGTCACCTTTCTATACAGCTCCTTTCCACCTTCAATACTCAAATCACTTTATATCAAGGAACCACTCACCCAGTCACACACACATCCATACACTAGTGTACACAGACACTGGGGGTCTTGCCCGAGGACACGATGACAGCAATCACTGATGGGAGCTGGAATCACTGCCAACCAGTGGATCTGACTCTAACACTGCCAGTGATGTTTATGTCAAGTGTGGGTGCCAAACCGCCAACCTCTGGAAGAGTGGCAAACACCACCAACTGAGCTACTGCTGCCCATTTACTGGTAAAAGTGAAAATAGTTGGCCCAGCAATTCTCATAATGGTTGAATTTTTAAGCTGAATTTGAACGCTCATGCCTTACAGCAAGAAGGTTCAATCCCCAGATCGTCCGGCCCTTTCTGTATGGAGTTTGCATGTTCTCCCCGTGTCTGGATGGGTTTCCTCCGGGTACTCCATCAACTCAAAAAATGCAGCATCCCGATGAACTAACATCAAGGACCATGAAGTCCACCCTCCTGTGGGCTCCATTCACAGAGGGGTTCATAGGGGGGGTCAGGTGCTATGAGGATTGGGCGGTGAACAGCTGCCCCCACGATCCAGCCGAATAAAGTGAGAGAAGATGGATGGATGGTTGAAGTTTTATTTATACACAGCTGTCATGTACTACTTGAGGGATAAATAACAGATCCATAACACATCTGGATCAGTTTTGTCTTATTTTGTTTTGAAGAAATAAATGCAGTCTCTGCTCTGGTATCGGGTATTGGTTGATACTCAAATGTCCTGTATTAAGCAAAATGGACTCTTGTGAGCTTTAATTCAATTCAATTCAATTTATTTTTGTAGCGCCCAAAATCGCAACAACAGTTGCCTCTAAGGGCGTTCCAAGATATGGATGAGCAAAACATACACACAGACATATCAAAACAGGAATAAACAACATTCATGTAAAGCAGCAAATGAAACATCGTCCAGTCATCCCCTGTCCTTAAACCCTCCTTCTCAGCAAGGAAAAACTCCAAAAAACCCAGGGTCCTGGGAAAAAGAAGAAACCTCGCGGAGAACTACAGTGAAGGAGAGATCCACTCCCATGGACGGACAGACTATAGATGTCCAGGCCCGTGGGCCAGTTCGGTATGGCCACAGCTACCCAGGTGGGGAAGGAGCCGAGCGAGGAGGGGAGGCCGGGCAAGGAGGAGACCGGGCGAGGAGGAGGAGGCCGGGCGAGGAGGAGGAGCCGGGCGAAGAGGAGGAGCCGGGCGAGGAGGAGGAGCCGGGCGAAGAGGAGGAGCCGGGCTTTAAGCCATGTGAGAATTCTGTTACCTCCGTAAATACAGAGCTGGAGTTGTTATTGTTTCATTCAGGTCCATGTACATTGCAGCCATCCGATTTTCGTTTTGAATTTAAAAAAATTAAAAACAGAACATGAAAAAAGAACTATGTTTTTCATTAGTTGTCTCCAAAACCAAAATGAAAAAAAAAACATATAACGATTAATTTTTTCATTTGTGTTTATATGAATAACGGATCGGCCCGTGTACTTTTTCATTCATTCATTATTCTATTTTGGGAGTGGCACGAGAAATGAAAAAGGACTCGTTGATGATTTTTAATGATTGAAAGTAACTTATACATTATACATAGTATACATTATGGGAAGTGTTCTGTGAGGACCATGGGGAGGATATTGACAGTCTCACGAGCTGTGTCACAGACTACATCAATTTTTGGGTTGACACCACCATACCCACCAAGACGGTGAGACTGTTCTCAAATAACAAGCCATGGATTATTCCTGATATAAAGGCCCTCCTTAATGACAAAAGGAGGGATTTCAGGTCAGGGGACAGGGAGCAGATGAAGTGTGTACAGAGAGAACTGAGGAGGAAGATCAGAGAGGGGAAAAGTAGCTATAGGAGGAGGATGGAGGAACAACTGCCGCAGTGTGATGTCAGTGGGGTCTGGAGGAGTCTAAAAACAATCTCGGGGCATAATAACTCCATACCTGAGCTGGTTAGAGATCAGGAGTGGGTGAATAACCTAAATAGATTTTTTAATAGGTTTGACCAACCAGCCAACCCCCCTCCTGTCCATCTACCCCAGCCAGCCCTGTCACAATTCCCTCCAACCGGAACACCAGCTGCCACCTCTTGTCCCACCCCCTGTTCTTAGACAGCTCCCCCCTCTCAGCCAACCCTCCACAGACTACGGTCCCACCAACTCTCCTCGCCACAGACCTGCCACAGCCCTCCAGGGCACGCACCACCCCTCACTCCCCCGTCACCTAGTATGGTGCTCTCCACAGCGCAGGTGGAGAGAGAACTGGCCAGGCTCAAGATAAAGAAGGCGATAGGGCCTGATGGAATCAGCCCCAGGCTCCTAAAATCCTGCGCTAAACAACTGAGTGGGATTGTGATGAGTCTCTTCAACATGAGCCTGTGGCAGCAGAAAGTACCACAGCTGTGGAAGACATCTTGGGTGGTACCGGTGCCCAAAATATCTAGGCCCAGTGACTTCAACCATTATAGACCAGTGGCCCTGACAGCCCATCTAGCAAAGACTTTAGAGAGGCTTGTCCTTCACCACCTGCGCCCCCTGGTAGGCCCATCAGCAGACCCACTGCAGTTTGCCTACCGGCCTGGCATTGGGGTTGAGGACGCTGTCATTTTCCTCACCCAGAGATCCCTGTCTCATCTGGAGAGGTCTGGAACCATCGTGAGAATCATGTTCTATGACTTCTCTAGTGCTTTTAATACCATCAAACCAGTGGGACAAGCTGGACTGTGCAGAAGTGCACCACCACCTGTCAGCATGGCTCCTGAACTTCCTGTGTGCCAGGCCACAGTTTGTGAGGACAAAAGGCTGCGTGTCCGACACTGTGGTCTGTAACACGGGGGCGCCGCAGGGGACCGTGTTGGCCCCCCTTCTCTTCACTATTTACACTGCTGACTTTACACATTACACTGCAAACTGTCACTTACAAAAATTCTCAGATGACTCAGCCGTGGTCGGTCTCATTAATAACGGAGACGAGAGGGAGTATAGGGAATTAAATCAGAACTTTGTGGCATGATGCCAACAGAACCAGCTCCAGATTAACGCTGGAAAAAAAAAAGAACTAGTGGTGGACTTTCGCAGGCGCAAAGATCACCCCGTGGTACCGGTGAACATCCAGGGTATAGACATTTAGATTGTGGACACCTACAAATACCTGGGTGTTCACTAGGGGTGTGTTAAAAAAATCGATACGGGGATACATCATCGTGGGCCTCTTGGCGATACACGTATCGATACGGAGGCGTCAGTATCGGTATTTTACATGCAACAAACATTATTTATCAAGCTTCAGCAAACTGCGTCTGATAAGTGATCCTTGCTTGCAATGCGCATTTCGTATTGTCAAAGGCAGCATTCCTTCTGCACTACAGCCTTGTTAAGGCCATATCTTAAGTTTACTTTCATCAAAGGTAGCTGCATGTCAGCATACAGCCTTGTTAAGCCATGTTTACATTACTTAACGCCCACCCGCCCGCCAGCGGGCGATTACACAACATTAAAAAGTCAAGCCAGATATTCACCGTACTTATTTTTCCAATATTGACATGCTATACATCGTTTGAAAGCTTAATTCCTCAGTAAAACCACCATATCATTCATTTTATGCCACACAGCGAGCCCAAAGAGCCATAAATTATAATTCCCGAAAATATTCATCACATTTCTTACATTTGAGCTGGTTCTGTCGGTCCGAAACGGGTCCAATCCAGGAATAGCTGTGCTCAATTAGTCCGTAACAATCCACAGAAAAAGAATATCCAGTTGCTTTTTTCATAAAATAATTCCATGTGGAGAAATAATCCAGAAAGTCCGAGTTTGTCTGAATGGATGAGCGACGCAACTCTCTACTACTCTCGCTCTTGGTCCTTAGCATAGCTAAACGCTTAGCTCCTGTTAGCGGTGTGGGGTATGTTTGTTTTCTCCACACTCTTAGCTACAAAACAAGCATATCCAGGCTTCGGTCTGGCTACGGGGCGCCGCGCTACAGCTTGGGGAACAAAACGAGTGCGTCCAGTTAGCGGCGTATTACGCATGACCGAGGGACAGTTCCACGGCAAAACCTCTTCAGTCATTGGTTCTTTCAGGAAATGATTAACAGATCTGAGTAGCCTATGAAAAGACGATTTCAGCGGTGGGCCCCATGTGGGGCAGAGGTGCTGTAGTGATAGGCTAGCTCCATGCGCTCTGTGTATGGAGACTCTCTCTCTCCTCCTTTTAGGCACACTCACTGGTGGAGGCACACGAGACATATGGAGCGAAATTTTTTGGCTTGTTTTAGTTATTTATCTTAAGAAAACATGCCTAAATTTCAGAAGATGGTTTATTTATTATACATTACATCTTATTACAGTTTGGAACATCTGGTACATATTTGAACACTTGTGCCGAGTGCGGGTGTTAACAGGTTAATCAAGGGCAGTTTCTGCCTTACAGCCTTCTTCTGTTACATTGTAACTGATGCGCTACACCAAAATAAAAATAACATTTGAGTAAACATCTGTCTTTTTTTTTTTAAATTATAGGTTACGTAAGGTAAAATATCGGGATACGTATCGCCTTGAAGACCATGTATCGGGATACCCCTGTATCGCGAATTGTATCGTATCAAGACCCCTGTATCGCGAATCGTATCGTATCGCAAGGTTGTTGGCAATACCCACCCCTAGTGTTCACCTTAACAAGAAACTTGACTGGACTACTAACACACAAGCACTTTACAAGAGGGGGCAGAGCAGACTCCACCTGCTAAGGAGGCTGAGGTCTTTTGGGGTACAGGACTGCCTCCTGAGGACCTTTTATGACTCTGTGGTTGCCTCTGTTGTTATGTATGGTGTGGTGTGTTGGTGCAGCAGCATCACGGCAGCAGAGGCCAAGAAATTAAATAAATTGGTTAGGAGAGCTGGCTCTGTCTTGGGCTGTAACCTGGATTCTGTGGAAGTGGTGGGGGACAGGAGGGTGATGACAAAACTGTCATCAATCTTGGGTTTAACCTTTAACTCTGGTCTTGTATGTCTTGTATGTATGTCAACTACTCATGTTGTTTGTGGAATATATGTTGCTGTTACTACTGCGACACATGAATTTCCCCACTGTGGAATAATAAAGGGCATACTTACTTACTTACTTACTTACTTGTGAAATGGAATCCAGCGCCATGTTTTGACATTTTTTTTGTTATTGAAAATGAATTATTGAACCGTATAAAAAGGGAAAAAGCAATTTGTAAAAATGGCGTTCTGAATTGCGTTTTAGTTTATTTGCAGTTTAGGTTTGGTGTGGCCTGGAAGTAGATCTCCTACCCCTAAGATTTTGGGGGGATGAGGCGCAGTTTGTAGGCTGTAGGCTCATCCGCGACATGACGTCTTTGGAGGCACATTATAGCCGTGTCCCAATTCAGGAGGCTGCAGCCTTCGAACACACCTCCGCGGACCGCATGGCCTTGTCGAAATGGGACAGGTCCAGCCCACGGAGCCGCACCCGTCGCCCAGCAAGCAAGACACGTTGCTAATGCTAATGCTAACAACACGCACCTGCAGATTACGCACACAGATCATTAACAAAGATTACACACGGGTAATCAAACTGTCACATTTTGAGAACAAGTTATTCTAATCATTCTAATCCACATTTTATGGCTAAAATATTGCCGTTTCTCCAATACATCTAAAATAGGCTAAATTACCTTAAAGTTTCAAAAACAGTGATGAGATATGCATTAAGTATTTTTAAATTGATAAGGGATTACATGTATACAGGGAATGCATTTAAGTCATTTTATAAAGAGTCTCCTTTAACAAAAAATGGTTTATTAAACAATCAAATAAACTTCTGGAAATACTTTGTCATAATATGAATAGTCAAATATTAAACCCATCACACACGCACACAATGCATTCATAGGTTAATAATAAATAAAACATGTCAGTGTACTCCCATTGTGTAACTTTTTTTTTTTTTTTTACAGAAGCAGGTGCCAATCCAAAATGAACAAATTATCTTTGCCAAATATGATCAGATTGAATACTGCTTCACTGCACTACAATAGTACATTCTTATAGAACATGTAATTATAGTTACAATTAAAAGACACATCAAACAACTGGGACATCTCACCATGAAACAAATGTCACAGTGAAAAACGTTCAGATAAACTTATTATGAACCTAAACTGCATGGAGACATCACTATTAGGACACATTCAGGACAGCAGCAGACAGCGGGTGCAGGAAGCCAGATGCAACCAGAGGCCCCACAGGTCTTCTGCAGGTTGTGACTCAGAGGTTGTGACTCTGCAGGTTGTGACTCTGCAGAAGTCCTCAGTGACTCTGGACATGGACAGTGGAGACATCTTGTATCTTCTGAAGGAGGAAGAGCAGAATGAACCTTACATCTGATTGGTTCTGTTGGTTCAAAGTCCTGTCCTGCTGAGTGAAAACCTGTAATGACACATTAAGAAAACTACCAACTATTACAGGAAAATGAGGTCCACAGAGCAAAGTACATTCACATCTAAAGTGTGTTGTGTCCTCATCCAGGAAGTTGCAGATGAGAAAAGAAAATTCATATAAAACATTTCAAACAGTTTTCTCATTGTTATATTAAATGTGACTGGCCTAACAGACACAGGTGTCAATATAATGTATTCCCAGAATGAAATGCATGTGTGGGAGGCTTATATGACGTGATTTACAAGTAAATATTATACTGCATGAAATAATGCGTGTTTTTACCTTACCTTCGAGCTACCCCTGTCCGTGAAAACGTGGCGTTTCTTCCTCTTTAATCACTCCATAGTCTTTTCCCCTAACAGTAAAAAAAAATAGTGTTTGATGGAAATCTGTCCAAATATGAAAGTCTGAGCGGACTTGCTTAGCTGTAAATTACTAGCCAAACTTTTAGCTCAAAGCTCCAAAGTTCACACAGTTAAAAACAAACTTTTTTGACAGTTTTGTGGGAGTTATGGCCCTATTTTAAGTTTACCGTTGTGTTAGTGATGATTTCCAATAGTTAAAAGTGTGTACTCACATGCCTGCTTTTTGCTCCGTGAGGCTGCAGCCTTCTGAATTGGGACACAGCTTATCTTCGCGCGAGTCAGACGGTGTAATGTACTTCCGGGTGAAACATACCATGAAATTCAATTAAGGAATAAATAAAATATTACAAATAAAAAACGATCAGAAACGTATCCATTTTTCTAATGCCACAATTTGACAACGGTAATACATTTTGAAAACAAAATAGAGCCCTTTCTGGTTGTACTGTTTTAAATAAAACACCAAGCTGCACCCTTTTTAAAATTTCATCTGTCAGTCCAAAATAGAATAATGAATGAACGAAAAAGTACACGGACCCGTTTCCCATTTCCCGAACCAAGCTGGTCTTAATATCTAGTGCCAAATAATGAAAAACATAGTTGTTTTTTTTCATTTTTTGTTTTTAATTTTTTTTAATTCAAAATAAAAATTGGATGGCTGCGACGTACATGGACCCATTCAGACATGTTTGAGTAATATAATATAATACTGGTTTATTAATCTACAAAACTAAACTCAAAATACTCAAAATATTGTGATGTCATGAGGTGGTATTTTTCAAATTCTTTTTACCTGAAATTATCCAAATGTGATAATTCTAGTGAGGGTGTATGGAGTTCAAAAACACAGTGGAGCTCTTCCTGTATTACCACATTACATCACAAGGTGGAGCGGAGTGTTTTCAGAATAACTAAATCTTCAGGGTTTGTGTGTTAAACATGTGAATGAAACACAACACAACCCCAGGTCTGTTATGAGGAAACTACATTAGAACATAGATCAGAAAAAAGCTATAGTATCGGAATCGTTATCGGAAGTGAAAAAGCGGAATTGGTGCATCTCTAGTTCCAAAGCTCAAAAAGGTCAAGTTTGCATAATATGTCTCCTTTAATACCCCACACACCCCCTCTCCTCCTCACCCCACCTCCACCAAACCCTCTCTGTTCTATAGGCTCCGCACATGCTCGGTGCCTCTCCTTTGCTTCACGACTCTGTGAGGCATCCATAAATTTGTGATGAAAAATGGCCTGAATTATGAATTATGAGTTATGGCGGCCGTTCCCATTATAAGGATTTAAACGCGTCTCCTTTAATCCCCGGCCCGTCTGTAAATGGATTACACGCTACGCTACATATGTTAATGCCGCTCAATGTGAATTAATATGACAAGCGCGAGATATGACGAGGTGGGGGAAGGGAGGGAGTTTAACCAGGATTGTGTTTCCTCCGACAGTTCCTGCTTCCCTGTCACATGTCTGTCGCTGTCAGCCAATCACAGCCCACAGACTTAACCTCTCGACCATGTCAGAGATATACATATAAATGCACTCTCTATGTCTGTGTTGGAAAAGTTCATGTTCTACATGAACTAATTTATTTTTTTATTTATTTAAATTAGGACAATGCATATTAATCAACATCAACAAACAGCATCAATGTAAATATGCTGGAATACAACACAGCACAATAGCTACTTTAAATCCGTTGTCCTAAGGCAGGTCAGAACAAAGAATATTCAAAGCACAAGTACAAACATGACACCAAATTAACCACAAATTAACAGAAGATCACTCTCATAGTTTTAAAGGCCCCGAGACAGTGGTTCTTAACCTTGTTGGAGGTACTGAACCCCACTAGTTTCATCTGCGCATTCACTGAACCCTTTTTAACTGGAAAAATAAACATAGGTCAAAACATAGGTATATATATTTTATTGGTGCACACGTGAATCCATATTGCACATATTCATCCGACCACTTTCTTTTTTTTGCTCGACATAGTTCGTATGAAGGGAAAATATGAAGAAAGAAATTACACGACACCATCACAACAGCCACTATTGCGCGCACAAAATTTCCTGCAGCCAATAACGGCTAAACGGGGCAAGTCATCACCAGTCTTATGAGTTGGATGTGAGTCTTGACCCCTGTTGAACCTCTGAGATTGATTCACCGAACCCCTGGGGTTCCATCGAATCCAGGTTAAGAACCACTGCCCCAAGAAGAAAATTCACCTGTGAGAGCACGTTTGATTATTTTTCAAGCAATGTTTTCGAGTGTTCTTAAAGGCTGAGTAGAATCCGCAGTTCTTGACATGAACAGGCCGTGTGTTCCATGACTCTGAGCCTCTGATAGATGTCACCATTTGGCCATATTTGGTCGGTCTCTTTCTTTCATGAAAATTCTACCGTTACTTTTAAGATAAGGAATATTATCTCTAGTTTTGTTTTTGTTTTTTTCTTCTTTTGTAAACTGAGTTAAAATTTCATTGACACTATTGATAAAGTTCATTGAACACGTTTCGGTGTCTATATTTTCAAATACATTGGACCAGCTGAGTTCATTCTTTAAAAGTTGTTGCACATTTTTAGGTATAAAGAAATATGATCTATTTTTGATGATTGTAGCTGGAAGCTGCCTCTTGATTTTTCTTGAGCCGATAATAAAACTGTTGTCAGAAAGACCTGACAGGAGATTAAAAGTCTTGACAATTCTGTCAGGTTTGTTCGTAAAACGTAAATCAATTGTTGTTTTTAATTATTTATTTGATATTCTTGTTGGACCATTTATAATCTGTGTTAGATTGTATTTATCTGTAAATTGTTTCAGTTTTATCCTTTCTGGTTTGCTGTCCCATTAATGTTAAGATCACCCATAAAAAAGTATTTCCCTTTGTGAATTGCAGCACTTTAAAATAGTTTCAAGTTGATTATAAACTATATCGTTGGTAGATGGAGGTTGATATATACAGATCACAGTGAAAGACATTGTAAAAGACAATGTTACATTCAAACCAATACATTCAGTGTAAACTTCTTGTAGCCAGCTGATTAGTTCACATTTGAAATGGTTTCTAACATAAACCAGCACACCCCCACCTTTTCCTGTCTCTCTAACTCTTCTGTAAGCATTGGATCCTAGTATATTCACACCTGCCGTTGGTGACTTAGCATTCAACGAACTTTCTATTCTAACTATATCAATATTAGAGTCACTTAGGTCTATTTGCTCTGATTTTTTTGACAATTCTACGCATATATTGCATCATTAAGAGTTTGGAAAAATGCATCTGTTTTTGTTTTTATAATTGCCGGGTTGAAGGACTTTAGCTTTACAATAGATTGTGACCTTTTTGTTGCAGTCTTAGAGTTATCTGCACTCAACTTGGCGACATGTGGTTGCAAACCAACAGTGTATGGTTGACTTTGTATTTCATGTGGTTGTATCCCGATAGACTCAGATAATAGTCCAGGTTGCTGCAGAGAAGATACCCCAGATACCTGTGGGTCGTATCTTGCCCCCAATCTTAGTGGTAGCGCCAATGTGGAAATATATTAGGATGATAAATGCTTAACATTCATAGCATGTTGATGTGCCGTGCGGGATGTTCATGGCCTGGCCGGATTGCCCTCCCGCTGTAGAGAACATCCCCTCGCCCGCTTCCTGTATGGGCTCAGCACTGCTCTATAGTTTGGTTTGATCTGGAGCTGTACAAAAACTACTCATTCACATGAGGCCGTTTACAGCTCTGTCCTCAAGTGTCCAATTTATGGTTGAGCATCAAAACATGTTTGCGTGTACCCCCCTACATACAGCGTCCACGTCGACCGACATGCACCTCCGAATTTTTCTAACTACCTGTCAAAACGATGCAGACAGCAAGGGGGAGCGACACAGACAATAAGGACTGTGATGGTTCCTCTCTACCACCGCTCTGCATACATATCCGGTTCTCCGCTCAATAAGTATATTGAGAAATAATATGTTTAATGCAGCTTTGCACACAGTTGTTTACATTTTACAGAAGCGAAACTTAAAACTGCATGGCTCATTTGCATACAGTATAATCAATGATAAAAAACGTATGCTAATGCGATCAGCTTCTGTGGGACTAAGGACATGACTCAGTGGAATATGGAGTGTTTTTTTCTGTGACAGATGGATGTTCTGCTCATGATGAGTCTGTTCTGTGTGTATATTACATTGGAGATGGTTCATGTTAAACTTTTCAGAGATTATGTGTCTGCAGTACGCATAGGCTGGTTTAAATACTATCCTCCTGGCATTGTGGTGGTGAATTACTTGGCGGTGCATAGACCTCGACGCAGAGTCATAAATCAAAAACAATGGCGACAACGCAACAGCGGCAGTTTAATTTTTATTGTAAACAATTGTCAGTGAGACAGTTTTGTGTTCCATGTTCCACTCTCATGTTCCAGTTTCATGATCCACTTTGATGAAGTGCTCTGCACCAGTGTAACTGAAGTGTCTCTTCTGACTTCAGAACAGTCAAAGCAACTGAAGTTCCCACTGTGGGTGAAATAATATGCTGTGACTTGAGCTACTTCTCATGACTGAGTCTGCTGTACTAGGGGCACGCTCGGACTTTAGGGCCGTGCTGTGCTCTGCTGCCTGGCGTTCTGTGGCCCACGTTTGCACCTACACAGCCAGGCCGATGACGTCGTCACATGAGGCTCTTTGTTTGCATGTCGCACAGTGGAGCTGGCGCTTTTAGAGGAGAGGGTGGGTTCAGTGGCTTGGGATGTCTGTTGCGTGGTGGGACCGATGTTGCACGCTCCGCGGCATGGGGAGTGGGGGTGGGGGGCAGAGAGAGGCTGAGGGGCTTGTGTCACTGTCGGCGGGCCTTATTGGGGGTGGTGCGTGTTCACCGTATGTTTTGAAGTGGACTTTGTTTTTGTGCGCGTACATTGGCGGCCATGCCGTGCTTTGGCCCACCTCCAACCGGGACTTCTCAGTTTCATACAAATTGTTTTCCTTCCTGTTTAAAGCCGGGTCGTGTAGTTGTCGTTACAGACAGTGGCCACAGCTTGAGAAAAAACTAGTTCACCTGGTCACAGAGAGCATTAAAAAATTAAAGCTGTTAAAATTGTTTTGAGTTAACGCTTTAACAGTGCAATGTTTTTTACAGCACTAATATATATATATATATATATATATATATATATATATATATATATATATATATATATATATATATATATATATATATATATATATATATATATATATATATAAAGATATAATATGACATAGTGACCTCCAGGCAATGTTACGCCCCACCCTCACTCCTACACTTACTCTGTCTTATAGCTGTGAAAATAATGAGGATGAATTGAGTTTTAAGAGCTGTCCTTCACGACCCATCGCTCTGAGAAGGCCTGAATCTCTGCCTGCAGGAGGAAAGTGTGTCCTGCACCTGTAGGCTCCCATAACTCATCACCCACCCCCCTACGTCACACCAAGAGAAGGGAAGATGACTGGATCACTGGTAAAGTAAAATTATTTTTTATCTTTTTTACAAACTATCTTTATTGTTATCAGCATAGGAAAGACTTGAATAGTTAAAGCAACACTGTGTAACTTTCTGGAGGTGGCAAGTCACCTTCATCACTCTATGGAAATTGAAACCATACTTGAAAATGAGTGGTAGATTCTAGCCAAAGGAACAACAACATTTCCATGGACACAAGGAGCAGGAGGAGGCCCTCCTCTGGGTCAAATAAGAGTCAAGTTTGTAGAGATGCAAGCCCACTTAGAGTAAGCATAGTAAATATACTATATATATATATATATATATATATATATATATATATATATATATATATATATATATATATATATATATATATATATATATATATATATTAGTGCTGTCAAGCGATTAAAATATTTAATCGCGATTAATCGCACGAATGTCATAGTTAACTCGCGATTAATCGCATTTTAATCGCAGATTTTTGTCACATGAAAAACCATTGTAATTCTCTTATCAGCACAGAAAAGTGAATGGGCTGGCTTTGTACAAATTTTTATTATTGCAAAGCATAACATTTCACAGCGACTGACATCCATATCTTCCGTATTAGATGACAAAAAAACAAAAAAGCCCCTGAAAACAGGCTATTGCAAAATAAAGTGCACGCAGGGGAGGCGTAGAATCTGCATCACTGGTGTGTTTGGCCATCAAACGGTATTTCAAACTGGATGTGCTCCGATGGTAACTAAGTTCACATTGACAGTAAGTGCAGATAACTTTAGTTTTATCTATCGAACCATCCTTCCGTGTTTTTAATCGAAACTTCCCGTTCAGAAGTGTTTCTTTTGCTTCTATGTCAAGTTGGCGCAGTCTTGGCTGGTGTTGCGCTAGTTGAGTTCTTCTTTGTTTGATACTTGGAAATGTATCGCTCCGTACCGCCACCATGTGTACGGACGTGATATTACAGTCTGTAGGTTTTCTAACGTTCGTGGCAGTTTAAAAAGCTTATAGAAAAACTACATCAGGTCACACAGCGTTAATCAGCGTTAAAAAAATTATCGCCGTTAAAATGAGCTTGAGTTAACGCGATAATAACGCAATATTTTTGACAGCACTAATATATATATATATCTATATATATCTATATATATATATATATATAGATATAGATATAGATATATCTATATATATCAAAACAAAGTGAAAAAATGACATATTCCTCAGCTGAAATCCCCCAAACCCTTGTAGCTGTACATGGGCTCTGTGGCTCCTCTCCAGCCCTCGCCCTGATTGATGGCACAGCCAAGTGAAGGACGTGTTATGCACCTGCGCTCAGGTACCCTTGGGACCTCGGGTGGGTGGGAGCAGGCAGCCGAATGAATGCAAGGTGCCCCAGTGACAGATGAACTCACCCATGGGGAGAGCCTGCACATCTGAGGGTGTCATGTCCAAACACGTCCTTCTCCAAAGCTCTCTCCAAAACATAGGCGGACATCGGGTCATTTGTCTACTCATGTTTTATAGTTCTGATCGTATTCCCCTTGGAGCCGTGGGGAGGCAGAGCATAAAGTGTAGGATATGTTTGACAAATGACCGTATACAAGCAAATTCAACCAGGAAGACTGTCTTACTGTCTGCCAATCAGCCCTCTACCTTTGCCTCTCGACCTATACAAGTAAAGAGTAAAGTACAAGTAAAGTATAGTCATCATGTTTGCCATTCTTTTTTTCTCTTTTTGAAAGTTTGTTTTATTGTTATGTGCTTCCTGTGTTTCATTTTTTCTTTGTGTAATGGTTCTAGACAGTTAGCCTCCCAGATCAGATAGTTGAAATAAAGAGTTATGTCACAGGTAGTAATCTCAAGACTCAACCACTCAGCGTGGTTGAATGGCTCGCAGGTTCCAGGCTCGATTCCCAGGCCTTTCTGTGCACTGTTTGCATGCTTCTCCCTGTGTAGGCCTGTCAAGATCAATGTAATATAGAATAAGGTAACATTTGAGCTGTGTTGTGTTCTGTTACTTATCTGCTGCACCTCAGATCTATTAACAATGCTGTATATTTAAAAATGGTTTACTTGAATTATCTTGCTTCGCATCAGTGACATAAAGTACTTTCAAGAATATTGCGTATCACAATATTTCTCTGTAACAATATCTCAAGCTTCAAAAATTGTAAAAAAAAAAAAAAAAAAAAAAAAAAAAAAAAGACAGGCCTATCCCTGTGTCTGGGTGGGTTTTCTCTAGGTAAAGTCCCCCAGCTATGGTAGTCCTAGCTCAAGATCAAGGAGATGGGTCCCTGGGAACTCACTGTTCCTGATCATTTGCCTTAAATGCATTGGAGGATGGGTCAAATGCAGAGGACAAATTTCAATGGGGACAATAAAGTCCCCATAGATGAGATGAGCATCGATCAAGTGCCATTGTAGATGTTCAGATTGGATCATTCTAATAAGTACATTGAGTCACACCTTATAGTAGTAGCAGGCTAACATGCACTTCCTGATTATCAGACAATAAAGCTGATTTATTTTGACCTCAAGAGCTGCACTTGTATCTGCTATCGCTGATATTGAAAATTTTGGTGGATCGGTTTGGATTGGTTCCAAGACATCCGTTCAAATTTGGTCTTTAAATGAATGTATTAAGACAATTTTACTGGACAATGTTTACTCAGAACATCTCATGATATTAAACTATTTTTACAGAGCTGTTCTGATAAATAACAGTTACAAAACACATTTGGAACATGTTTTACCACAAGCTGGATCAGTGCATCACAATATATCTGTACTGTGGCAAGACACGTTTAACTCAAATATATGGAAACAAATCAGGTCTAGACCATTTAAGAAATCACTTTTGCAGTATACAGTATTTGCAATAAAATACAGTAAAATTACTGTGAAGTTTACAGCCGTTAAGTTGCCCATCCATCCCGTTTTATTACATCATGATTTTTAATGACAGCACTAGATCACCATCTCTTCCAAATGGGACTAATATTCTTTTAATCACCGCTAATAGAAGACCATCACTTAGACCAGTAAAGACTCTGATGGGTTCAGCGCGGCTGGAAACCCAACGCCACCCATGGGTGCTGCGGGTGCAGAGCAGGCAAAATAAACAGGAAACTGATACTAGAAGTCATAAGGGTATTATACATTTGGTCATTTATTACCTTCTGTTCTGGTTATTTCTTTTTTCACACCAGCTTGTTTTTACTTAGGAAACGAGAAAACCAAAAACCACGTACCTGCACATATCCTGCTTATAACCAAAGCTAATTTTTTTCTATCATTAGTCCTTCTTCAGTTACTGTTACAGATAAAAGTATTTAATTCTAAGTTTTATGTCATTTATTTTATGCATTTGTTTTCCCAGAGAATTACCATGGTAACACAATTCATCTAGTAAGTATACAGTTGAATCAATGACAGCCGAAATGCTTAGAATAGGTCTGACAATTTCAAAAACTCCTAAGAATCCATCTTGGAGTGCGCCCGCTGTACGGTTAAATGCCTGCGTGGAAGCCGAAGAGGTAGCGCCCAAACAAACTAAAACAAACATAACCTGTTTTAGTGACAATACAACGATTTAGTATGGATGTAACGATGTCCAAATCCCTCAATACGATACTTTCACCATATGCATGTCATGATATGATATTTATTGCGATGTTTTGTGGAGAGGCTTACAGAATTGTGAATATAGTATTGTTTTTGTTTTAAAATGTCTCAACAGTCCATTGGTCTGTTTTTCTGTCATACTTCAAAGAAAGAAGATTTAAAAGCTTAATAACAACAATAACAATAATGCTTAATAACATAATTTCTTCATGTTGTCTGTACTGAAATGAAACAAAGGATCATGGGCTATGTAGTTCCCTTGGCTTTTTTAGTTGATGCTCTACCATAATAAAGAATTTAAGCAAAGAGAACTATAATTTGATATATTGTGATGGCCCACAATATTATTGTGAGACATTTGACGATACGATATCATGATATTTTGGTTATTGTGACATCCCTGCCATTTAGTTGGTGAAAAATGTGCAGAAAGTTACAGCTTTGTGCTTTTGTGGACAGGGGAGATGTCTGTGCTTTTCTCTCAACTAGATAGAACAAAGTTTGAATTTTTGGCTTGTTCCGCTTCGACCAATCAAATTCAAATTTTCTTCATGCCGCTATGTGTTTTTTTTTTATCTCTTTAAGTGAGAGCTGTTCCAGACTGATCATGTGGACACTCAATTCAGAGAGACTCAGATCAGTCTATCATGAGGCAGGTTACAGGGCATCTACATGTACCTAAACTCTGTGTCTAGAATCTCTCAGTTGCCATGACAAAGGAGAAATTCTATTTGTCAACCGGACAAATGTTTATTTGGTCGAAATTGTTTCGCAGCTCATCCAAGCTGCTTCTTCAGTTTTGTACCTAAAATCAGTTTTGCAGGATTCATATTCCATGCCTTTCATGGTCTCATGACCTTTAAAGGTGCACTGTGTAACTTTTTGGTAGGGGGTTTGTCACCTGCCTGTTTCTATGGAGATGTCATTGCTCTGCCTGGAATGTTCCACAATATGACATTAAACAGCTCTACTTTACATTTATTCAATTACAGGAGTTTTTATAGCTCAAAAATACCTAGGAAAACAGGCATTCTGACTGTGAGCAGGGTCGCCCGCTCTAACTTGGTCTGATTTGGTCTCCATTAAGATAGAAAGGATTAATGCCATACCATGAAACATTCCAGACAAAGAAATAACATCTCCATGGATAAAAGCATTTGACAGAAGTGGTACTCAGACATACACGAATGAATTAAAATGCAACTTTGAGTACAACAAAGATGAGGTGGCGCTAATATAACATGATTAATATTCCATTCTAAATTGTTTTATTGTTGTGAATATTAGGCCTATTTTATTATTAATATAAATACCTCTTTTCGCCTATTGGTGTATAACAGGACATAGTCACTCATTGGTTGACGTGTTGATGCTAACTTGCCTTTCCGCAGATCTGACGCATGTACATTGATTACAGGGACGTGTAGGAGGGGCTGGTTGTGGGGGGTCGGTGACTTTGAGGGGGGTAAGGTTGTCTCAGAGGTGGTGGTGGGAGAGGGCTGGAGAAGATGCTGACTCTTCTATTATAACGTCCATTTAAGAGGAGAGGGACCCAATGAAAAAGTATATGAGTTTATAGAGGTTGGCGCGAAGGTGTGAAGATTTAATCCAGAAGTGCTCCTCTGGGTTTTTGAACCCTCGAAGACCTACAGCAGTCATGGCCAACCCGTGGCTCTCGAGCCTCATGCGGCTCTTTAACTAGTTTCATGCGGCTCTTCAGGAGCTTTTACATAACATGCGTCAAATATGCTTGGCTGGCGTTGCCATTCATTCAAGGATTGTTCAAGATAAGGAATGCCAAAAGTCTCACTAAGCAGCATAGTAAGAGAAAAATTGAAAATGAAAATTATTTTATTTTTGTTTGTGGACTTGCTTGAACTGAGAGTTTGTGTGTGTGAGACAGTGCACACAATGTTAACTGTTGAAAACAACTTTTACCAACTTTTAAACAATATTATCATGTTGGTGTGGTTATTTTCATTAAATCTGGTTGAGCATAGGTCTGTGTGTGCGTGTGCGTGCATACATGATTGAGGAATGGGATGATGTTCATGTGTACCCATGTGTATAATGTGGCTCTTTGCAGTAACACAGAAAAAGAAGGGGCTCTTAGTCTTCTACTAGTTGGCCACCCCTGACCTACAGTATCGTATATGATACCGAGGAATATGTTTTCTATCACCGTGCATAACTTTCTAACCGTAAAAGATAGAAACTTACTTTTTTTCCCTCTGAAAGTGCAGACATAGAGGTTTCCGTACATTTCTGCGGCTTCTGCGGTCACACTCACACTGTGTGATGACGTGAACAAAACGAGTGTCCAATAGGAACTTTGTTTTCTGCCAAACTCATGCGCTCCGTCCATTTTGATCGACCCAAACTTTGCCAAAGAGTGAAGTGAGTCAAGATGGTCGACTCCTCTCGAGTGTGTTTGTTTATAGCGATTGAAAAAGTCGCTCTAAGTGGAGTTAATTCTCACATGCATGGCAAATTACACATCTTGGTGTGCGTAATTGTGCATCCCTTTCTATTTTTATTTGAAAGGATTATTTCACTCAAAATGAACAAATACAAATGTAATAAACGCCATGGAAATGCAGAAGTGCTGTGGCTCTGTTCTATGCTCTGGCCCTGGGCTTTACAGGAGCTGTTTCCATGACTGGAACCAGAAATGTGATTCTTGCATTAGTTTTGTCAGTTCATATTTCAGTTTTTTTTTTTTTTTACTTCTGGCTGTGTTTAAAATATGAACTTTGACCAGAATCCTATTATTAAAACATTAAATAAACCCCAAATATTGTCCACAAAAAGTTGATATTTTCCCTTGAGCCCATTGCCGGTGTTTTGTTGTACTACAGGAAACTTGCTCTTCTCTTAAAGGTTGCATGGAAGAATGAAAGTTCAAAACAGCATTATAGAGATGTAGCAGCCTTGTAATTATGATGACCAAAAAAATGAAAACCCATCAACTACGGACCTCCGTGAAGTTGGCCCCATCAAGCACATACCTACACAAAAACTATGTCAATCGTTTGTGTTTCGTTTGTGCTGCAAAAAGTTTCCTTTGTGCTTCTCTAGTTTTGGAGAAATTAACGATTCTTTTATAGGTCAAATTGGGGTCAGCCCCCAGGAAGCTTCAAAATGCTCTAAAACATCCAAAATGGAGTCAGTCGTTTGTGCTGTTTTGTGCTGCAAAAAGTTTCGTTTGTGCGATTCTGGTTCTTAAGATATTTGCAGTTTTATTTTCGGTCGATGACGTCATCCAGCCCCTCACAATGTTAAATAGAGCTCAAAACAGGCAAGAAATTATAGAAAACTTTGTATTTCATTTGTCCTGTTTTGTGTTGTGACAGCTTTAATTTGTGCGAGTATATAATTACTGCAGAAATAATAATAATTTCAAATAATCATAATTTTTTAGAGTCAGGAGGAGGCAGTAGGAGGTGTTTCTCCTTATGGAGCTGTGGAGGAGGAGGAGGTGTCACACATGAGCAACATTTGAAAAAGGACAGTCGTTGGATTTCTCTTTCCTTGGAAAATCCTCTATACACCCTTTAAGTGTGATAATGATGACATATGCACATCCAAATGTCTGCGCAGTGAGAACAAATGGACTCTAGGACCATAAATCCAGAGTGGGAGGGGCAAGCTGACAGCACACATACATCATCACAGCAGACAGTTCTGAGAGACACGTCTATAAGAACTATGGACACTGTGGAGTAGTAGTAGTACTGTAATAGTAGTAGTAGTAGTAGCACTAGTAGCAGTAGTAGCAGTAGTAGTAGCAGTAGTACCAGTAGTACCAGTAGTACTAGTAGTACTAGTAGTAGTAGTAGCAGTAGTAGCAGCAGTAGTAGTAGTAGCAGTAGTAGCAGTAGTAGTAGTAGTAGTCGCAGTAGTAGCAGTAGTAGTAGTAGTAGTAGTAGGAGTAGTAGTAGTAGTTGCAACAGTAGTAGTAATAGTAGTAGTAGTTGCAGTAGTAGTAGT